>OX424575.1:83730490-83737990 GCA_949152435.1 Gastracanthus pulcherrimus
GACTCTATAGGTTAAGTGCAAGCAAAAGATGTTCATAGACTCATATCTCCCCTTTAAAAAGGGGAAAGGGTCTCATCAGGGATGATTTTTATAAGAAATTTATTTAACTTGAACGATATACTGATACTTATATTCTAATTATTTTTACAGATGGAAATCTTCAAAAAAGTGCTATAGGTATTCTACCGCCTTAAAACCCGTAATTAAACATAAAAATTAAAAGATGTGTTAAATGGTAGTGTATATGTGCGATAAAGTGTGTGTGAACAGCATGTATTTCAGTATTGTGTGCATGTTTGTGTGAAACAATACACCTCGAGAGAGAGAGAGAGAGAGAGAGAGAGAGAGAGAGAGAGAGAGAAAGAGAGAGAGAGAGAGAGAGAGGGAGAGATAGATATAGATAGATATACTTTTTATTCATCAAAAGACAAAATCTTACAATTTCATGTACATGTAGTTATAATTATAATTAAAAATATCAGTCGATTTAATATAATTGTTATCTTAACTTTCACTTATTGCATATTTCTTATTAAAATAATAATTCACTTTATCAGTTCGTCAGTTTATAAAATTTAAATGTAATGAACTAGTCACAGTCAGATATCACAGAAAACGCTTCGTCAAAAAATAATAATACATAGAATAAAAAATAAATACAATAGAGATAACATATAAATATAAAAGAATACATACACATACTTTGCTAAATCTTTGCGTATACTATCACGTCTAAATTTAAAAACACACTCATTCATGACACTTTAACAATCACGCTAATAAATACATTCACACCTAACTAACACTAAACATATTTAATAAATAAATAAATAAATTAATAAATAAATACGTCGAATAAATAAATAAACCAGATAAATAATTAAATTAAATAAATAAATAAATAAATTTAAATAAATAAATAAATTAAATAAATAAATAAATAAATTTAAATAAATAAATAAATTAAATAAATAAATAAATTAAATAAATAAATAAATAAGTTTAAATAAATAAATAAATTAAATAAATAAATTAAATAAATAAATAAATTAAATAAATAAATTAAATAAATAAATAAATTAAATAAATAAATAATTCAAATAAATAAAAAGCTTAAATAAATGTTCGACTCATCTCTGTACATACTCTTCACCATGTAATTGCTTAAGGTGCCTGCTAAACGCCGTTTTAAATTTACAAAAAGATGGCAGGCACCTCACACTGCTCGGGAGCGAATTCCAGAGGTGCGCACCTTGAACTCTGAATGAGAAAAGGCCCTTATCGGTGCGCGACCCCGGAACCGAGAGCTCTTTCATACCACCCCTACTTGAAGTCCTGGCCTGGTTTTTTTCAAAGAGGGCAGTAAGATACGGTGGCTGCCGCATGACAACCACTTTGTAAAGCAGCAGCCCCATAAAATACTCCCTCCTCACCTTCAGATCCAACCAGTCCAGTTTTTTCCTGTAGGCGGTGATATGCTCATCCCACCTAACACCACATATGTATCTCACACATGCATTCTGTAGACGTTGTAGTCGTGTCTGGAGCTCCCCTGACACATCAAGAAGAACCACTGAGCAATAGTCTAAGTGAGGTACTCGTAGTACCAGTGTACATGCCAGCTGCTTCCTCAGTATCTCTGTGGTGCTTGAACGGAAAAGTTTTAAGCTATACAGAGCTCTATTTACCTTTCTACTGACCGCATTCAGTTGCGGCTTCCATGTCAACCCTCCGTCCATCACCACGCCGAGGTTGGTGACTGTATCGACAAAGGGAACGTGTACGCCGGTCTGTATCTCAATGCCTTGCAAGTCAAGGTTCTGAACCTGTTTGATGTTGTGATCAGATCCAAAAATGATCGCCTTTGTCTTGCCGACATTGAGGCGCAGGCCAGCTGACGTTGCCCAGTTCGACACTGCTTGTGCTACAGCCGACATGCGACCGATACCATCACGAAGACCCTTCAGGGTCACTTGTGTGTAGGTTTGCAAGTCGTCAGCGTAAAGTATGTGTTCGACACCATCTAAGTCGAGTGCGTCTTGTAAGTCGTTTATGTACAAGCTGAAAAGCAGGGGTCCCAGGACTGAGCCCTGTGGAACGCCAAGATTGGTGGTTAGCCAACCTGAATCCCCGTTTGTGATTGTGACGACTTTCTGTCGTCTCCCCATAATATATGACTTAAGCCACAGGAGAACACTCCTGGAGAATCCCATGCGCATCAGCTTACGCAGCAGTTTAGTGTGTGAGATGGTATCGAATGCTTTGCTAAAATCAAACATTAACAAAATAGTCAATAGTTTTTTGTTGTTGTTAATGCCTGATCTTATGTCCTCCGTCAGTTTCAGTAGTGCTGTCTGTGTACTGTGATTCTGTCGAAAACCAGTCTGCATCGGGTCCAAAGTATTATTTTCTCGTAAGAAGTCAGTTATTTGGTCGTGTACGATTTTTTCAAGGACCTTAGAAAGGAAACTCAGTAGGGCAATTGGTCGGAAATCTGACACCGTAGATGGGACAGGCTTCTTCTTCAAAGGCACCAACTGAGCTCGCTTCCAAGCTCCCGGAAAAATGCCACTGGACAGAGAGGAGTTAAAGATCTTAACAATATGATCTCCCACAAACGGAAGAGCCTTAGCCACTATACTTTGGGGAATGCCGTCTTCCCCTCTGGCTTGTGATGAGAAGTGGGCAACAGCCAGAACCACGTCCGAGAAGCTGACTTCTCGGAAAACAAAACCGTCATCACTGGCAGTGGTCAGGACGTTGTCAAGTTCTTCATCACCCTCATTTTGGGAGATCGACACCCCTGCAAAGTGGGCATTGAGCTCTTCCGGTGAGAAACCATGAAGCTCCTCTCTTGTCTTTGGCAGAAGGCCCAGAGCCTTGAGCTCTTTCCAGATATCTTTCTTATTATCAATCGCTTCAGAAATTTTATTTTGTAAAAATCTTTCCCTTGTTTCCTTCGTTCGTAATTCAGCTTCAGCTGCAAGGCCCTGATACTCCCGCCACAGTCTGTCGTCATTGGTCCGCGAATAGCGTCTTCGTACGGAGGCACGTTTTTTGTAAAGATGTATTAGTTCAGCATCAACCCATGGTGGATTTGTTTTCTTTTTCGGCATGAATTCTTTTAACGGTGCAATTTTATCTATCACATCCATGAGGTTGACACTGAGGCACTCTAATTGACTGTCAACACCCGCCGCGGGACCATCGATCCGCGACCAATCACAGTCAGCTAGGTGAGACAGGAGGTCGTCTTGCTGGATCGACTTAAAATCCCTGTAGCTGAAAGATTCAACCATAGGGGATGCAGCAGTTTCGACCCCAATCTCGACCTCTATGATGTTATGATGACTGGGAAAAGGCGCCGGCCGATTGTCCCTGCTCAGTACAACGTCATTATTATCTGTCAAGATCACATCAATCCACGTGTGAGAATCCGTGAGATGATGAGTCGCACCATGATCAATTATTTGAAGGTTAAGATCATCAGCCAACCGTCTAACAAATTTCGCATCGGCTGACGTTCCGAGTAGGTTCGCATTCAGATCTCCCATAATAATTTTGTGACTAAAGTCTTGAGTATGTATCGTCAGTTTGTCTATTAAGTCAGAGCCCTGTAAAAATGGTACGTGTGGTGGTCTGTATATTAAAGCAACAAAGACGGGGGAAGGCTGCCCTGCTGAACACTGCACATTAAATATTCAGGTATAAATGGCCTGCCCTCCTGTGTTGTTGGAGAGCTGCATAGTAAATTGGTCTTGAAAGTGTTATGAATGTACAGGACTAGCCCGCCCCCTAGTTTGTTGCGATCAAGTCTAAGTAGTGAGTAGTCATCGATCTGAATGAGATCACTCCCAACATCAGGGTCAAGGTGCGACTCAGCAACCCCAAAGAGATGGTAGGCAGGACGAGCTGAAAGGTGTTGTTTAATCATGCCAATGTGCCCCTTCAGTGAGGTAACATTGACAAAACCTGCCCTCAGTCCCTTACAGTGAACCCCCCCAGCAGTGTCTGCGGATAGTCAATTTTTTGCAGCAGTTGACGGAATTACATTTTTATCAATTTCGATTTCATTATCAACAGTTTTTTTTACAGTATTTACAGTTTGAGATGGTTGATTAATGGCATATGATGCCACTATTGTCTGTAAATCAGCCGCAGATGAAAATTCATGAGAGACATCGCCATCGCGCCTCTTCACCAAGAAACGGCCCCCTCTATGCCAAACATATTTAAAATTAAGTCTCATCGCAAGGGCCTTGAGACTTCTATATTTAATAAAACATTCTTTTGTTAACAATTCATTTATAAAAATTTTCCCATTTATAATCCCATTCCTTGTGTCCTGGTCAAGAGCTGCAATGTCGACATCTCTAGCATGAAAGCCAGTGATAAGCTTTTTGGCTCGCATTATTTTCTCGCCTAACGCACTGCTGGAAAGGGTAACAACCCATGGTGACCTTCTACGTTCGCTGTTTGTATCTGCTAATGCCGCAGCTGTTGATTCTTCTGACCGAAGCAGGCGTGTGCCTATTATATCAATTTTTCGTGTTGATGGAAGGACACGGCACAGTATCGCGTGTGCGACGTCAACACGCTTAGAGACATCACCGTCGAAAATGTTTGAAATAATGAGCTCCGTATTACCGCTTTTAATGTTTTTACTGTGCATTGTCCCCTCATCAATCGTTTGCACCCGCGTGCTTCGTGCAGGTGATGCTGCAGCATCAGCATTGTCGTTATTATACTTATTCAAACGCCTAGACATTTTATTTCTACTATTTACAATTTGGATAAACCCGTCATTATTGCTTTCACAATTGTCAATTGTTTCGCTTATATCACTATAATTGTCGAGTAAGGTACTATTCGTAGCAGACGCATTATTAACAGTATTACATTTTTTTGTACTTATAAGAGAAACGGTATTGTTTTGTGTACTGGGGAGTACTGTGATTTTTTGGAATTCAATTTTATTGAGTATGAGTAGGTTATCTTTTTGGATGTTCTCAACATTTCTTTCAATTTTCTAAATAGTAGTAGTATATACAGAGGTAAAATCTTCTTTTGTTATTATTTTTTCTATTTTTGTTATTATTTCCTTGTTGTCACGTTCAACTCTATTGATTTTATTTGTTAAATTTAGGAAATCGTTTTCAAAAGTGTTTAATATAAGATTATCAATTTTAGTCTGTGACTCAAGATTTGTCTGCTCTAGATTATCGATTTTTTCAATTAACATGCTATAATTTACCTCTGTATTGGTCAATAAAGTGTTCGTTTCTACGTTATTATCATGTAATTTTTTATATTTAATTTTTAGGTTATCTATTTCTTGATAAAGCACTTGCTTTATCATCAGAGAGAGAGGGAGAGAGAGAGGGAGAGAGAGAGAGAGAGAGAGGGAGAGAGAGAGAGGGAGAGACAGAGAGAGAGAGCGAGAGAGGGAGAGAGATAGATAGATAGATAGATATACTTTTTATTCATCAGAAGACAAAATCTTACAATTTCATGTACATGTAGTTGTATTTATAATTAAAAAATAACAGTCGGTTTAATATAATTGTTATCTTACTTTCTCTTATTGCATATTTCTTGTTAAAATAATAATTCACTTTATCAGTTCGTCAGTTTATAAAATCTAAATGCAATGAACACAGTCAAATATCACATAAAACGCTTCGTCAAAAAAAATAATAATACATAGAATAAATATAAATACAATAAAGATAACATATAAATAAGAATACATACATATACTTTGCTAACTCTTTGCGTACACTATCACGTCCAAACTTAAAACACACTCATTCATAACACTTTAACAATCACGCTAATAAATACATTCACACTTAATTAACACTAAAAATATTTAATAAATAAATAAATAAATTAATAAATAAATACGTCGAATACATAAATAGACAAGATAAATAATTAAATTAAATAAATAAATAAATAAATTTAAATAAATAAATAAGTTAAATAAATAAATAAATAAGTTTTAATAAATAAATAAATTAAATAAATAAGTTTTAATAAATAAATAAATTAAATAAATAAGTTTAATAAATAAATAAATTAAATAAATAAATAATTTAAATAAATAAATAGCCTAAATAAATACTCGACTCATCTTTTATTCTGAACGTACTCCTCACCATGTAATTGCTTAAGGTGCCTGTTTAATGCCGTTTTAAATTTACAAAAAGATGGCAGGCACCTCACACTGCTCGGGAGCGAATTCCAGAGGTGCGCACCTTGAACTCTGAATGAAAAAAGGCCCTTATCGGTGCGCGACCCCGGAACCGAGAGCTCTTTCATACCACCCCTACTTGAAGTCCTGGCCTGGTTTTTTTCAAAGAGGGCAGTAAGATACGGTGGCTGCCGCATGACAACCGCTTTGTAAAGCAGCAGCCCCATAAAATACTCCCTCCTCACCTTCAAATCTAACCAGTCCAGTTTTTTCCTGTAGGCGGTGATATGCTCATCCCGCCTAACACCACATATGTATCTCACACATGCATTCTGCAGACGTTGTAGTCGTGTCTGGAGCTCCCCTGACACATCAAGAAGAACCACTGAGCAATAATCTAAGTGAGGTAGTACCAGTGCACATGCCAGCTGCTTCCTCAGTATCTCTGTGGTGCTTGAACGGAAAAGTTTTAAGCTATACAGAGCCCTATTTACCTTTCTACTGACCGCATTCAGTTGCGGCTTCCATGTCAACCCTCCGTCCATCACCACGCCGAGGTTGGTGACTGTATCGACAAAGGGAACGTGTACGCCGGTCTGTATCTCAATGCCTTGCAAGTCGAGGCTCTGAACCTGTTTGATGTTGTGATCAGATCCAAAAATGATCGCCTTTGTCTTGCCGACATTGAGGCGCAGGCCAGCTGACGTTGCCCAGTTCGACACTGCTTGTGCTACAGCCGACATGCGACCGATACCATCACGAAGACCTTTCAGGGTCACTTGTGTGTAGGTTTGACGAGGTTGAGAGAGAGAGAGAGAGATAACAATAGAACAATTATTTAGATCCCTCAGTATCACATCGGTCAGTGCATATCATCTCGTCAAGTTCGGACGTTTCACATACACGCGGAATTTAGTACCGAGCTACTATTAAATTTAAAAATAAACACTACAAAAAATAATGAAATCAGAGAATTGAACACTTTTAAATATATTAATTTTATTTTCGGTTTCACACATGGATGTACTAATTTAATTGTGAAAGTGTCCAATAAATGATATCAAAAACCACTAGTAAAAGAAAAAATTATTGTGGACAATGTTACTGAAGTTAAAGAAGAAGAAAAAGTTGAAAGCGTTACAAAAAAAAAACTATAAAAAGACTCTTAAAAAAACACTTTGGCCCCGAATGTAATTTATGTTCAAAATTAAGAAATAAACTATTTGCAGAAATAGCATTTTGCAAGTTCAAAGAATGGATCTGATCAAAATCTGCTTGTGAAATAAAATGTGACTGTCTTTAAT